>BSYR01000010.1:64705000-64717500 GCA_030270665.1 Hibiscus trionum | reverse complement strand
CTCCGCATCCCAAAGCGCGCTGCCCTCCTAGGCGCGCAACACTAAGTAATCCAAGCCAACCCACATTACTGACTAACGGCGGATAATCATATTTCTTAGAGGTACTAAATACAACTCAATGAATGAGCAAAATGGAGGTTGCATTAATGATAAAGATCTCTGGGGAAACCGCTAAAAAAAGATTGAACATGTGGGAGGATCCGAACGAATTCTGCTTTCATTTCCCCAGTATGGAGCACTGAGTTACGTTAGTTACGGTCTTCAGCAGGCAGGCTGCACTCTAGGCGGCGGCTAGGAAGGATCGCTAGACCAGCAGCCAAACCAACAATGAATGTGTAATGATAGTGATTCCACACCAGGTTCAATAAATAATTGAATGTAGAAAGGGGATCCTAAACAAAAAAAGAAGAAGAGAGACTTGTGGTAAATTTCCGGTTGGGTTTTACCAAGAAAGACATGGGATGCACCTTTTTCCGGGGTAGCGCTCTTGAAGCTACCTTCTCCCCGAGGTATACTTTGAGTCCTGGTGCGGAACTTCAGATAAGTCGATCTTCACATTGATCGATTACATGGTCTTAAGCTCGACCTTTCTCATGCTCCAGTCCTTGACTTGGCTTTGGCTCCTACTCTACCAGACGGTGACCGGCTCAATAGAGCACCTTTGGGCGCTGGCTTTTCGAAAGCAAGTTAGGAAAGAGCTTGAGATCGTGTACCCACCGTTCCGGGTTCCGGCTAGACAGGGTAGACTGAACACAAAGACAATCTATATATAGAAAGTCATAGGTTCGGTAGACTGAACACAA
The DNA here is from genome assembly GCA_030270665.1 of Hibiscus trionum. Taxonomy (NCBI): domain Eukaryota; kingdom Viridiplantae; phylum Streptophyta; class Magnoliopsida; order Malvales; family Malvaceae; genus Hibiscus; species Hibiscus trionum. Next base: position 64,716,697 of record BSYR01000010.1, on the reverse strand, counting down.
AGAAAATCTATAAAGAAAAAGTCAAGTATGACGCGCTTTTTTCTTTGTTTACTCAAGGCGAATCAAAACCTTTACTTTTCTTCTTCTCTTATGAAATTTCTCTAGTTAGCGTATCACTCCTAAATGCAGCCTTTCCTTTATTATACGATAAACTAAAGAAAGCATTTCTATATCTATATTATTCGATACCACCAAATGAAAATGACTTCCTGAGTCTTGCGCACGGCGGGGAAAGAGTGGCCGCTCAAGCCGCATTATTTACGCAATTCCTTGATCTGATCGGTACCTTACCCTCCAAAGAAAGCACCCTCGGTCCTTCCTCTTCAGGTATGAATTTCCCAGCCCAACCTCTTTTGAGGAGAGGCCTAAAAAGGGGAATAAGTTTCCCATTGGCCACTCCACGGGTGAATGCCCATTTTTGAATAAGGAGTTTTTGGGGTAGCTGGATCAGAACGTTCGCCTAGCGCTAGTGTAACCCTCAAACGAGAAGGGAGATTAGCAAGTGTTGAGCATGTCGAACTGGTAGCTTGATTGGGGAACCAGAACTCGTTCTATTCGATATTGATTTCCGTAGAGCAGTACCTAGGCAAAAGAGAAAGACCTTAGGGGCGCAAGGAAGAGCCGAAACCTATAATCCCCAATCAGCCTCTTTTCGCAAGAACAACGAATCTCCAAATCGAGAATTTCGTATTTTAATTAAGATTAAGATGACCAACTTTTTCTTTACTTTAGGTTTCCAACCGGGGTACAAATACGACCTTTTCTCACTGGTTCTTTCAGTATGTTCGCCCTTTTATAGAGCAGCTAGCACACCAATTCCAAGAATCGAATCCGTCTTTTTTGATGATTTCTCGAGTGGAATGAAACTCTCTTTCCCAGCAGCAACCTCCCCAAGATGCACAGGTAGACACCCTAGCCACTAAACTACGGATTCCCCGATTAAAACAAAGATTTTTATATTTCTTTATGCCCATAGGAACTTGTTTGATGTATTCAACTCTCAATTGATTAAATGCTAGCGACATACCACGCTCACTGTAGTGGGGGAATAGGTGCTCGCACCGAGAGAAAGCCCGATAGAGACCCCTGCTTTTATGGAAATCTTGTTTTTTAGACCTTCGCTGATAGATGGCTTCCCGGTTTTTAGAAACTTTTTTCTAGTTCAAGAGATCCACTCCCGATAAAGTCAAACTCCTAACTAAAACAAACAATGCAAATTTCATTTCAAGTGCCAGGCAAAGGACCAAGCAGGGGCTTAGGCTCTTGTTGAGGAGTTCCGGAAGCTAAGTAAAAGCAAGCGCCCAGACTTCTTTCTATACGAAAATAGAAAGACGAAAGAGGCCCCCTACGAAGGAAGAATCTGAACAAGAGGAATGAGTACGGCTAGCCAAAAGAATAAATAGATCGATCCGGGACTTGCATCAATGAATGCACCAACCACGGGTACAATGGGCATACCTTTCATCTACCCTGCGTAGGAGGTCGCCTTAGCTAGTGCCAAAGGTTTTGCATCATCCTTGGCTTGGGTTGTCCCAATTCCTTGATCTGATTATGAAACAAGCTCTTCTGTGACTGCCTTAGCTCTTAGCTGCGGCTGCGGGGTCAACTAAAGAAATTCTTTCAGCTCCAGGACCAACTTCTCAATGAAAGAGCTCTTTTCGGCATAAGAAAGAACCAGAAACCAGAGCCTCGAAAAAGGGGCTTTTTACTCCCTATGTGGGGCGTGGGAAACTCACCTGTGAAGCTGGTGTTTAGTGGTGAGGCGTCCTAAAACCGACCGACGAGTCTGCAATAGATTGGATTTTGAGGAAACCTAGGTAAAAAAGGTTACTGGGAAACTAAGCTAATAGAATAGGGTTATTCGGCATTGATCGAAAAACCCCTGAGGAAAAAAAAAAGAGAAAACGAACTAAGCGTGAGATTATAAACCCATATATATTGTGTGGTAGAATGGGGCTTTGCCTCCTTCGAGACACATCGCTCTGTATGCTACTAGGCGTACTAGCGCCCAGCATAAGGCTTTCTTTACTGCGCCTTCCTTGCTTGACAGTTTTCTTTCTTCTACAAAAGAAAATATAGATAGATACATCTTTGAAGGGGTCGTACGATCGATTGTTTTTTCACTGCCGGGCAGGCATAACTAGTTACTTTACTCTTTCTAAACCCCCCGACCCCTTAGATGAGGCAAAGGCCGGAGCTGCTACAATAGCAAAAGCGGGAGCTGGAGGAAATAAGACTGATAGATGGACGTGAGAAAGCTCTTTTATAATTCTAACATTTTGGTCTGGTATCGTGTGGTATATGGGTGGGAGGAGAATAAGAGTCTCGTCTCATCTTTCAGCTGGAGTTAAGGCTCTACTATAAGAACTCTTACAGGAATTGGTAGACAAAGCATAATGCTTCTTACAAGCGAAAGAAAGATTAGCTCGATCCCAGGAGCGGAGATGGAATCTGTCGAGGAGCACTTCTCGGGGTAGCATCGCCCAGGTTGAGAAGGAATCGCTTAGGTTTCTTCGGAACAAGAAGAATAGGAATTCTTACTTGACGTAATCTCAATATCAGAAAAAGGGCTATGCTATATATCTATATATATATATATTAGAGAAGCTGCGTCTCTATCTCTTAGTGAGCTAGCCGCTACTATAGTTTTAACGGATTTGTGCAATGAATTCTTTTCTGCCAGTTTCGAGTGGGAGTCTAAATCAACCCATTTTCAAGCAAGATAGACCAAACGACTTTACTGTAGGAAGAATCCCAGAAGAAGTGATACACTGATTCTGGATGCAACTCACAAAGACAGCAAGTTTCATCATCAAAAACTCTATCGTATTGAGAGCTCTTTTGATCCCATCCATTCCTTTATCGTCTGATCCAATGATTAGTTAAGTTAGAAGAATGGAATTACTTCCATATGCGGGCAGATATGCATTAACAAGCTTATTGAAGGGAAGTTCCCCGCTCTCGAATAATAAAGTAAGCTGACTATCCCGCAGTGAGCGCTACCTAAGCACTGTTGAAGGCACTCAGAGAAGAGTGGAAAGAGTCCTAAGAGGGCTTCTCACTAAGACTTTCGACTCCGATGCCCTTGAATCCGTTGATTGAATGTCTATCACACTTTCACATCCTAGGAAGTTGTGAAGTGGTTTTTTCCTGCTTTCAATTGAGCGTAGTGGCGGTACTTCCACTTGTCAGTAGATCCACCTAGCTTAGCTCCGCTTCCTATCTGCATGGACTGCTTTCGTATGATGAGTGCGCATCATTCGCCTCTGGCTTGGCTCTCCCTAGTTCTCCTCCCCTGCTTGACTTGCTTTCAGGATTGAGGCTGTCCACACTCTCTATTGCACTCCGGAATTCGAAGTCATTGAACCACTGAACTACCTTAATCAAGCCTGGGCATTCTCATAAGCTGATAGACTAGACTGACTTATAACGAACTGGACTTAGCTGAACACCAAGCCGAGATCCATGAAAGATGGGTGGAATCGAATGGATCATTCCCTGAACTCATTGGACTGACCTCGCGAGGTTCTTGATTAGATAGATCACCTTCAATCGGAAGACTCAGTTGTCTCGTCCACATTCCTTCCCTGTCTTTCCCCAGGTAGGTCCATTCAGGCATAGAACTGGAGTTTGGAGTTCTCTACCAGGTTGATTGAGTGCTCGACCAAAGGGAAAGGGCTTGAGCGTCCTTGATTCAAAGTCTCTATATCCCAAAGGGAAGCAACTGAGCTTGATAGCTGCCACCTCCGCATCTCCGATAACAATATCGGAACCCAAGATAGCATAGGTAGTAAACCCGGATCCACTAACTCGGTACTCAACCACACGGTGTTGTGGTGTGCTAGAGTGAATAATGTCCAGGAACCATAGAAAGCAAGTGGTTGTCCCAGTGCCGAACGCCACCAAACAGTAACCTTCTCGACGATGGGAACATAAGTGAGATTTCGTGGGTTATCATAGAGGAACTACTGCGCGACATAAGTGATGAGCCACGGGAATTCCCCACGATGAGAGGCGGTCCGCTCAGAAGCAGAAGCTATGGGCTTCCGAGAGCCCCTGCATCACCTCCCCTCACACTATGCATCCTTTCGGCGCCATTAAATAACTCCATTTTTTTCCCGCCAATCAAAGTCTCCATTTCGAAAGCCAGGAGCGCTACTGTAACCAGGGGTTTAGTCCAAGAATCCCCTTCTCTTTCTCTCCTTTGGACACAGAGCCAAGGGTTATACATCCCTACTTGACCTTGGGTTAAGCATACGACAGAGTCGGATGTTGAAGAGAGACCATTATTCCGCTTTTCCCCCGGACGTAGCGAAGACATCACTATCGATCTTTACAGCAGCATAGGCCGTAGAACACAGTGCAGACGATGACCACCGTCCAGGCTTGAGAAAGAATCCTACTCCAGCTAAAGCATATGAATCACTCATAAGAAATCCATACAAGGAAAGAGAGGACTTCCTAACGTTAGAGCAAAGCCATCATGAGCGTGAGCCGTTACACTCAAAGAGTTATCGGATAAAAAAGACGTTCGGCTACCTCTAGAAGATTGACTCCTGTTGGAAAGTTCACATCTCCAGTAGTATCCCTAGTATACTCTCAATCAAATTTCTAGTTGGATAACAATTTTCTCCTTTACAACATCTATCGCTAAATCAGTTATTTTGGTTTCCATATTGAGACTATTCATTTGATGGACATTCGGCCAGCCCTAACGCCTACAAGAATAGCTACAGGCAAAGCCAAACCCATCATAGATATAAAATCGCATATTACTAAATCCATAGTTACTACGTACGTCCTAGTGCTAGTAAAGAAAGACCGCCAATTCGTATCCCGAAGATACAAGCGAAGCGACCGGTCCTCTTCTCTTGTCTTGCCCCGAAGTGTAGTGTGGTGAGGTTTTGCCTCACAGAAGGAGTGGTAAATTTGGGACAAAGCTGAAACTGAACTAACGCAGATTGAGGTATACTCAGTGCTGCGAAACGGATTCGGCCAGTACAATACTTAGTATTATTGAGGCCATGAAGACGGACAGCGCTTTTAGCCTGCCTGCCTATAGGGTTCTTTTCGATCTTGTACCCACGGTACACTGAACACCAATCTCGATAAAAAAAAATTTATAAGCTGGTTGCGATTTTTATTTTCTCGGGCTAGACTAACTACAGCTACATCCAGGCGGTACTTGTTCTATTATCTACAATGACCCTGAAAGGATGAGTGTAGTTCACGAAGTGAACGGAACGCTTTTAGTCTTTGAAGAAAGAGGATAAAATCTGTTTGGCGACGAGACGCCCTGGTTTTCCTTTTTGTTTTGTTGTTTAGTCTGGGGATGTATGTTAAAGGGAGACTTTCTGTTCCCCATCCACCCTCTATTTAGTAGTACTATTAGTGTGTCTTCCTCTTTTTTTTTTTTAAGTATGAGTTGAGAGTCAAAGGAATAGCTCCAGAAGGCGCATTCCTGCCCGCTTTCAAAGCTTTCTTTTAGAGTGCCTACTTGATTAGAGCCTTTGCGCCTTTCCTAGTTCTAAGCTTGCAGCTCAACTCAAGAGCAAGGTAACGCGCGCTCTTTCGTTCATTAGCTAGGGCTTTGTGCGCTCATGTCCCTCTCTTTCTGAGAGATGAATTGAAGAGGCACCATCCATCCAACAAGCAGGCTAGAGTCTCGGACGGCCACCCTGCGAGAAGGTTTAAGAATCTTTAGAGCTTCCTGCTATCTCTTCCCTCTGACGAAGAAGTTAAAAAAAGAGACTAAGTAGCATCCATTGCCTGGCCTATGATATTATGATATATGGATCACCTTTCGAAGTCGACAAAGGTTAGTTCATCACATAAGTACGCTCTCGAATGACCAACCTCTTTCGTCAGGTGTAACACATTCAATCAAGGTCAAAGTTTCCTCATTCTTGCTTGACTGAACCCTCCAGTCACGATCAACAGAGAGAGATTCATGGTCGGGGAGGAGAAGGCTTTCTCCGTTGAACAAAATCCTTCTTCTTTAAAGGGGATCATCTACCTCTTGCGAGCGCTTTAAAGCGGTTCAAAATAAAGAGCCTTTTAGACACACTCATCACAGGCTTTGGACGAGAAGTTGGAGTCCAATCCTTCTTTGTTTGAATAAGGATACACCGGATCCTGGGGGAACCTCACAAAGTTTGATGGAAATGCTGCTCACCTAGATGCCGTGCTGGTGCATATGTTCCACGTGCTTCTACTGGCAAAACAAACCCTAACTCGTTTTGCTTTCATTTACACGTGTTACCTCTTCCCTACAACCCATGACATGCCCTGCTTTCTATGCCATGCTTCCTCAAATACTGGAACTGGGCCCTTACTATAAACCAACCTCACAGATCCCACTCAATCTTTTACACCGATGTATCGTACTCTCTCGACCAGGTCATCATAAGAAAATACTGCTAAATCTTTCCAAAGTGAGAGAAGGAGGGAAGGCGCGCTACAACTAACATAACAGCCAGCTGAAAAACGCTAGCTAGCTAGGCTAGCGCGCAATGGCTTTCTCTGATAGGGGCTCGCTTCTTCAAGCTCCGCCCAACCTATACAAGGTGCTGGCTGCTCGCTTTCTCTCAGCCACTAGTGGCTTATGTAGTGGTCGGCATTCCTACGTGCTCCTCCTTTTGCCCCCCTACTTAAGAATCCAAAGGTCACCTTTGGATGTTGTCGTGACGCTTTGGTTACGAAGGTTACCGGGGTCTAGGTTTATGGATGGATTCGGTCACCTCAAACTCAATCAATATCAACAACATGTCGTGACGCTTGGTTGATTTTGTCAGAAAAGAAAGTGGGTTTCGGGGGTTCATTGATTAGTACACCTCCGGTGCTGGTAAGGTTGGGACCGTGGTCGTCCGTCTCCGGTTTGCCGGCCGATAAGATCTCAGAGATTGACCAGCCAGCTGGGTTGGTTTGGCTATTCCTTTCTATTGAAAAGGAGTCAGCTGTCTGCGCGAGTCACCTTCTTCTAGGCTCCGCTGGACGACACGGCATTCTCGTTCAAATATAGGCCAGTCGTACTTGTGATGGTTCCCAAGGATCCAATATGACTACTTAGGTCTACGTTGTCGCGATATTGTTCTATGGAAGCGGGCGGGCTGTTAGAAGTTCGGCCCGGTTTTTTTTGGTGTCGTAGGGGAGGGATTGACCTTTCTAACGCATATTCAGTCGTACCGGCATGACCCCACTGATTTGTTTTCGATCGGAGCATCAAGCAACGCAACCCGGTTCTACTTGACTAAGCCCCGTGCTCGTCCAAGGAGGGAGTTTGCTTTACCCAACTCTCTTTTTGATAACAAGGCAGAAACCCCCGACCCGACATTCATTAGTTTCGAATGAAGAATGAAGAGTGCCCTGCCCCAGCAAGCACCTACTCCTATCAAAACAAAATGAAAAGCTTGATTTTACTAAACAAGCAAGAAAAGCCCTATATATTCTATTAGTAAAGCCTAAATGCCCTTGTTGCTAAAGGTAAGGCCGGCTTTCGAGCTGTAGCTTTACCAACGATAGGGGCCTTCATTATTATTAGTAAGATAGGTTGTTTGAGCGCATTTTTCCCCTTTCTATTAGTAAGGTTGTCAAAAGGCTTTCCGATTGTTTGATTGCAGGGGCATCTATAGTAAGGGGCCTTTTCAATAAGGCTCGCGCTAGGCGCTCACCTTTTTTGGCTTTTCTAAAATCGAATATTTTGAAGTTGGTAAAGACCCACCCCTTGTTTCAGTCAGAATGAGTCCCCGGGACCCCGGGACATTGGCTTCCGCCAACAGTGGACTATTAAGGATCACATCCCGCGCATATTCTACATTATAGCCTGCAACTAATTCAGCTTCCGCTTCTGGGAGATCAAACGGAGCTCGATTAGTTTCTGCTAGACAAGAAATGAGGAACATAACCAATACAGGAAACAAGGGAATACCAGACCATATCTGCTTTTGCGCCATGACAATCTCACTCGAATTACGGGGACCTACACATATTAGTACAGTATACCGGGGTCCCCGGCCAGAACCACACGTGCAAGTTTCCCTGCATGTAGCTCGTCCGTGCTTTCCGAGGCGCTGCCTGTGACTCAGCATGAGGCGGAACTGCACACTCTCGTGTTCAGAGCATTGTCCGAGTGAGTAGGCAGCGCCTACCAAGCAAAGCTTTCTTGAGGAGGCTGGGCTGGTTCCTTTTCGGAAAACCGCCTTTTTTTTCATCTATACTAAAAGCTGCCATGCACGACCAAATAGGAATGATTTCAGCGCCCCTCTCTAGAGAAGAAGCAAAAAAAACGCGCCATCACCTACAGCCCTCTCCTCTGCCGGGGACTTCCATGAAATGAAAACGGGCGGCATCGTCGTATGCTCGACATTAGTTGCCCTGGTTTATATCCCGGAGTACTCCTATGGCCGATCTGTCACCCAACCTACTTAAACAACCTAAAGGCTTGGCCCCGTCCCATTTGGAGAATGACCCTTATGGCATGGCTTAGTCAGTTATTCTCGCAGTTCAGATAAGATTCGGACCGCCACTTTTCTGAAAGCATGGTTCTTGCCTCCCTCTCTCCTCCCTCCTCCCTCCTTGGAGCTCGTCCATTTGTTGGGTGATCCCTTGCTCTCACGTTCGAGTGTTTGCTCGTCGTTTAGGCCAGTGAGTGAGATTTCTGCTCATTGCAGTCATCTCCGGGGTTCTTCGCACCTGGATAGTACCAGGACCCTTGTGCCCCGGCCCTTGATCAGATAAAGCTGCCCGCCCGAAACCCACCCTATGACCCACAACAAAAAATGAGCCTTGCGATGAGACGCGGACATTCCCCATGCTGCGGTTCCCTCCGGTCCGTTCCCGGGTTGGGTTAGGGGAACATCCGAGCGATTGCCTTCGCGGATCCAAACGCGCTCACAAGGCGCACAATAAGAATAAGACCAATAGAGACTTCATAAGAGACCATTTGAGCTGCAGATCGTAATGCTCCTAGAAAGGCATATTTCGAATATAGAGGAGTGAAAGTTCCCGACAACCAACGAGTTGATCATACCCTTCTATGAACCGTACGAGCACGTCCTTTGTCACCCCAACCCAACTGGCTCTGGCCCCGGGTCCTCCCTTTCTATTCCTTGGTAAGCGGACCGTGGGAGCATGGGAGGAGGCTTCGTCGTCCGGCTCTAGGATCGGGGGGATCATTTTCTATATTCGTAGGCACCCCAAAAAAAAAGCAGAGGAAGTGGTGACATATCAATCAGTTCATAGGAGTTCCGAAAAAGGAGAAAGGGCGGCGGAACTCATTTTTAAATTCAAACAATGCAATAGCTTCGGTTAGAGCAAAGAAGAAGAGGTTGAAGTTAAGGAAGGGACAATCCATGGAACCGACGGAATTCTTCGTCTATAAAATGCGAATAGAAGCGCCTGTATATAGACGAAGCACGACCGTGTTGCCTAATGGTAGTCAAAATGGACGAGAGTCTCTCGTCCATTTGTCTTCTTACCTCTTGGGATTAAAGGTCATTTAGACTTTCGACTTCCCGTTCTAGAAAGTCGAAAGCCTCTTTCCTAACGTCATCATAGGGAGAGAGCTGAAGAATGCGCTCGATACGCTCTTCCGAAATCATAAATGAAAAAAGCCTATCTTGCAATAAGGCTTTTTTCTCCCATATAATGACTTCACGGTACTCCATGTCCATAGCAGATCTGAGGTGATCAACCGAAATTGATTGATCAAAATGTTGTCGGACAATGGATGCATATTCCCCCGGCCGCGTTTGCGGGGGAATGTTGTAATATTGGCCATTTTCTAGAGACTGAATTCGAGCAAAGATACTCTGCTCGTAATCAGCTGCATAAAGCTGCCTAAAAGTGTTGAGGGATTCCGAACTCGAGGAGGAATCTAGAGGAGGAAGACTGTCTCCCGAGTCCGAAGAAAACCACAAAACTAAAGACATTCCTAGGAAAGAAGCAAAAATTTCGGAAAGCCAAGACCGCAAGGTCAAAGTCAAAATAAAGATGCTAATATAAATTAGCAACAAGAGAATCCAACTATTTCTTCCTTTCTTTTTTAGTAATCGATAAGAGATAATCAAAGTCATTAATAATAATAAAAGAAAGAGAAAGAAAGGGGTGCCTGCGGTTCCTTCTGATCCTGATCCTAGAAAACGTCCGAAAAAACCTGCTATGAAACTACCGAGCAGGGGCAAAAATACGATAAGTAGATACATTGTGCTCAAACCTTTTATCAAGATATCCTCCAAACTCTTGGGGTCCTTGCTCCGGATGTTGTTCCCCCCGGTGTGAAAGCAGTTGGTTCCGTAGTTTTAGAATTCTGCTGATCCCAAGTACTCCATCTCCATCATTGCATATTGGAATATAGAAAATAAAGAGGAAAGGCATAACCAGAAGAATTGTGAAAAATAAGTCAATTTATCCAATTGAGGCATTTTTTTTATTTTTTCAAAATGATTCCCTCCAGACAGACTGAACTCCGTCAAGCCTGTAGGACTAGTGTTTTGACTATATAGAGATGTGGTTGGTTGTTGACCAAAGGATGCATGGGAAAAAGATTCACAAAAGAATAAGATCTCGACGCCAGGGAGTTGAACCTGGAATCAAGCTTTGACGGAGCGGCGCACGCAACCTCGGTCATCTCGTCATTGGTAGATAGTTGCACCATCGGTAGCTCTCCGGTGTCCACGTTCACTGACACGACAGAAGGCGCATCACTTATGATATTTAGAGTTAGCCCTCTCCACTTGCTTTCAACTCTCGTGATAGGGTCGCGATTACCTTTTTAATTTCGTCATAGATAATTAGAGAGATCGTTGCCCATCACTCAGCGATTTAGGAGTAGGAATCGTCTTTCGCTACCATGAGATGGAAGCGCTACAACGAAAGTGGTTCACATCACCTACGTAATTTCTATGCTTTTGACTAGTTTAAGGCTGCTTTACCTACCTCTCCTTAACAGTCTAGCATCACTAAAGCCCTCTCTCTACCGGTCTACTATCTTTGTTACTAACTAAACGACGGGTCGACTTGTATGTGTTAAGCATATGACTAAATTGAGTTCTCCGAGCTTAATCCAATAGAACAAGCCGCTTTCTCGATCACTTTTCTAACTAATACCAGGACTAGCAATTCAATCTATTCTTATATAGAATGCCGATCACACCTCAAATCAACAAGCTAGTCAGCTATCTGATTCTTGCTAGGCATATCTATTCAATTAGGATACAGGTACTGGCAGCTATACTAGCAACTCTCCTATCAAAAAGGTTACCAGTGACATGCTCGTGTGGAAAGACAGATTCCTCAGGTTGATGTTTTAGAGATATCCATTGGGACGAAGCGGACAAAACCAGAATGCTACACGTCCTGGGATTGGGATTACGAACTTTCTATTTCCCGGGGGGAGTCTTATTACTAATAGGCAAAGGGTCTTCCGTAACAGACTAACGGTCGAGTACCGAGAGCTCCTCATCGAGGCTAGGCTCTTTGTTTTTGTTAATTGAGTTGAGGGCTTGAAAGCAAGGAATTCTTTGATGTAGGGACTGGTGATTGGTGTCTTTCAACATTCCCTTAGGTAAGCAGCTTCGCAGCTTTCCAATTCGTAAGCATTCCAAACCTTACCATTGTTGGAAGGAAGGCTGACTTCTTTTTGATTGTTTCAAGGGAATAGCTTTCCGCTTGTCTGCTAGCCTGGGTAATAGTAATATC